>JABAKD010000001.1:18761589-18783889 GCA_012845835.1 Undaria pinnatifida
CGGCTCCGGGTCAAGCGCGCTAGTGACATTCTCCCTCTTCCTTTCCGGTGTTAATTAACACTTGTGGGTCTTCGGACGGGAAAAAATAAAATTCGACGAACAAAATTGATGATTGATTGCACCATTCTCCACACAAACCACAACAAGAAAGCCCTTTTATTCTCAGGAAGGATTCCTGTTTCTTGCTCGAAGTCCTGTGTTTTGAAATTCGATTAAAATCGACGAGCGTAACAGTATGAAAAGTGGGAATGCTGACCCCTACGTGTGCGAAAAAAATGAAGGCACGTATGTACCGGGGAGGAGAAAGGAAGGCGCCTGTGACCACGGCTTGTCTGCTGTCCATAAGGTCGCTGGGGGTAAAACCTCTTACGACTAAAGAACTACCTAGTATACAATACTGGTATACTCTTAACTTCCTATACTGTTTTGTAGATACCCCCAATGCCAGGACTCGAACATCACCGTACCTCCTGTGCTGTTTTAAGGCTTAATTTGCGTAGGCAATGGGCTACACTTTTGAAGATGCCAGCATAGCGGTGGCTTGCGAGTACAATTGAGTTAAACTGACACAAGGCATGCATGGAAAAACATGGAAAGTGTGGTGAGCTTGAGCTTTAAATTTTCCCCATCCTCCAGAGGATATAAAAATAAAAAATGCCAATAGCCAAACGGACTGTTAATACTACTATTCTCCAATTCCTTAACATTGACGCGTTTGCTGCTTGCTGTAATTGCCCGCTGCCCAGCAGGCTAGAACCAAGCAGAGAAGTTCGCATGCCGCGAGGTAGTTCGCGGGCAAAAAGAGGACCACCTCCGCGCAAAATACGTACAGATTGGCCAAGACACGGCAATTTTGACCTGTGACGGACGGCGGCCCAGATTCAGTTTTTATATACTACTTTTAGTGTGGGAGCTAAGCCTGTGACGGGTGACGGACCGCGGTCTAAATGTAGTCTACTATTTTAAGTGTGGGTGCTGGGCATGTGACGGGGCGTCGGTCTAGGCTTGAAATGCTGGTTTTAGTGTGGAAGCTCCTATAGGTGTGACTGGTGACGCCCCAAAACTGCCGTCTCTTGGCCTTTGGTGACCGTGGACTAGGCTATGGCGGTGGGAGTTGATGCGAACTCCCACCTTTGTTGCTTACAGTGTGCGACAGCACTTAATAATTTGACGTTTGAGAATGTCAGAAAAAAAGAACATAGCCTCTTCTGCACTGAAACTAGTGTAGCACGCACCCTGCCTTAAATAATGACTTCCAGCCCGGCCAAAAGTAAGAGATTCTTAACTGGTGTCGCATAACTGCATAGTATCGTAGCTCATTGGTTTAGCTTCCACCGCACGATCTCTGGTTTCGACGCATGTCTTTGTGCAACGAGAGGAGATGCACGACACGCTTGCAGCACGAATGAGGACATTTTTACAGGGAAGAACGTTGTTCCAACAAGGTTGATAAAGTCACACGGTCCACCTTTTAGGCCGCTACCGGTTCCTGGTACCCTGGAGGTATGTCGCGATGGTAGGGTCTCAAAAAGGTTAACCCAACCACCTATGTTTTGGGGGAGACTCTACTGTTAAAATAAGTACTCGAGAGTAGGAGCTACTGCTGTCGAGATGGGCAAAATTGTTCGTTAAATAATGGGCAACGTAAGCACTCCTCCATAGTCAGCGCGAATTGTGTATGAGTGCTTATGTTGCACATTTAACAGTATTTAACAGTATTGTTGTGCAGACGCGTGGTACGATAGAGGTGAATTAAGGTATACCATTTTTTGGCTTTGCCTTAGGAATGATCGAGGCTCCTTGACCCAAAATCGTCGGAATCATGCCATTCTTATTTTGCGATATGCCCAGCCTAGGCCATGGGTTTGTTGACCGCGTTTCATTTTTAATTTACTCAAAAATTAGAATTTGTTTGAGGTACTGCATGGAGCCAAGCAAAGTGAGGAGCCCCGGAAAAAAGAGGTGCACCTATACAAGTAATACCGTATAAAGCAAAGATGAGTATTGACCTGAAATTCGTCAAACTCACGGCTGACGTCCTTGAAAATTAGTTATAAAATAGTAGCATATGTGTCTGCACAGTGGTACTTGTAAAGAGAGGGATAACGTTGCGTAGTGCAGACTGTCCTTTATGGCAGAGGCGTGCGCCCATCGTCCCGATAATGCTTCACCACCCAGTCTTAATACCAGGCAACAGCAGCATTATTCATAGTACCCCAGACCCACCTGTGAATAATACTTACCGACCCCATACCCACCTGAATAATACTTACCGACCGGGAACTCTCGTCTCATCGCTCTGAAGCGAAACAACTACCTACGCATTCACTTCCGCTCCATCCAGGAGACCTGTGTCGTCCATTCATCGTGTATCTGTGTGCTTCTGTGTCGTCCACATCATTCCAAATACACGATAATATGCTCGACTAAATAATGTATCCAACATGTCTCGCCCCTCTTCACGCCGTGCACAAACCACACACAACAAGGTATCCCGATCCCACGGTGCCTATTCACTCGAGTGCGGTTCCTACTCATTTTCCATCGCCGAAGTGAGATCTTCTATGTAGGGCAGAGAGAAAATGGATACTGGTGATCAGGATAGGATACGTATGTAGTGGCGTTTACAAAATGATACGAAGCATCATCAGTCTTCGTCGAGCCCCCCCGCCGGGGCAACTCTGCCGCCGTGCGGCTTCTCCGCTACCTCAGACATCAGGTGGACATCCAAGGAAATAACTGTGTGTTGTTGTTGTTGTTGTTGTTGTTGTTGTTGTTGTTGTTGTTGTTGTTGTTGTTGTTGTTGTTGTTGTTGTTGTTGTTGTTGTTGTTGTTGTTGTTGTTGTTGTTGTTGTTGTTGTTGTTGTTGTTGTTGTTGTTGTTGTTGTTGTTGTTGTTGTTGTCGTTGTTGTTGTTGTTGTTGTTGTTGTCGTTGTTGTCGTTGTTGTTGTTGTTGTTGTTGTTGTTGTTGTTGTTGTTGTTGTTGTTGTTGTTGTTGTTGTTGTTGTTGTTGTTGTTGTTGTGCGCTTTACACTGCACGCAGTAGCTCTCTGCCGTTCTGTACCAGGTACCAGGTACAACAAAACGAGTGCGCTGCCGTACCGTCAGGTAAGTAAACCACAATAATCTAGCCGTATTCATACGTCAACGCAACCCACGGCAAGGTGACAGCCTACCCACCATGAGACATCCACACCCTATAGACTAGTCCAGGGATGCAGCAGATTCTAAGAATTTTCTGAGCTCCTAACATGAGGAGCTAGAGCTCAACATCTCACCCAAAGCAAGACTTCGAAGGCTTTCGTTCGCACCCTCCGACCATCACGTCGAGGCGTTAGCAAACAAACATACTCGTAAGATTATCATGTTAGCCGATACCGCGTAGTTCCACAGCTCAACCGATCAGAAGGTCAGTATCATTATCAGAAACATTAGTTAACTCAAAAACTGCAACCCCTACCGCACTAGTCTATAGAGGGATGACTCCCATATCGCTACTGCTACACAATCAACTTTGTTACGGTAGGCGGGGCAACCCCGTTTCCATTGCTAAAATTAGGCCACACCCGCGAGAAAGGCTCTGAGCCTCCCCGAAAAACAGGTCCCATGAAAACGAACCCCCTTCTCGTAGCCTTGGGCAGACGGCACATAATCCACCAGGCCCTTAGGGCCGTTCTTATCGGAGACGTGAATTTCCTAAATTTCCTCTTTTTTTTCCAGGATTTCCATGAAAAAACGGCTGCATTATTATCGAGCGCGGGGTTGTTTGTCTTTTTTTTTCCTGATTTTTGAAAGCCGAGCCATAAAGCAAGACCGCCACCACCACCCACACCAGCAGTCACGCGCGTCGTCACACAGCAAGCATGAACGACATCCCGGAAGACCGCAGAGGAATTGCCCCAGGCCAAGCAGATTCTTGCAATCCGGCGACAGCAGCGACGGAAGGACGACGGGCCCAGTGCGAACGAAGTTGCCTGGATTTTCAAGGGGAAGCACTTGTGTAGATGTGGCGTCAATCACCGAGGCCACAGACAGCATCAGCCCCACGAACACTTCGATGGGACACCAAACACAGGGGAAGGAGGCAGCTGCTGAATGCCAGGGTAGGTGTTTGGACGCCGGTGCTGAGAGGGTGGGGCTCCGGGACAGCAGCAGCAGCAGCAACAACAGCTGATGGTGATGAAGGTGAGGATCAAGTCCATACAAGTTCAAACATTTTCAAATGTTGCACGTAGCTTGTTCGTCGTACGAGTTCGTACATTTTTGAATTTTGAATTTTGCACATACTCTACAGCAGTAGTCTACACGAAATCGTATATTTTTGAATCTTGCACGTACAGCAAGATATATAGAGCTGTGATCTGTGAGTGGGCACACAAACTACAGCTGTATTTGTATGGACATCATCGTGAAGTACGCGAGAGCAGGTAAGAAACTCCTATTTGGGCTCAGGCTCGCGGCTTATTGTGATCTCAACGTTGAGCGTAGGATTTTAAAGGCTACGAGGTATCATATACTAGGTGGTAGTATTTGCGGTGGCGTTCCTGCCTGAGCACAAACGCTTAGCCGTAATTTCTTATTAAACAAAGCTCTTTCTTAAAATATTAACTCCCAAGTTCTTGACGTAAGTCGCGTACAGTATACCAGGTACCAGTATACAGCAGTACTGTATACTAGGTATATATGGGTATACGCAGGACTTTAACAGCACATTATACAGTATATACACTGCTTTGTGTATAGTCTACTATTATATAATTGGGTACTGCTGTAGTCATCGGTTAGCGCTCCTTCCGCTTAACATTGTCGTATGGATGCGCAGTATACATTGCCAGGTGGTATTATATTTCTGGTGGTGTGTTGCACTGGTCCAGTCTGCCAGTATACGCTTCCAGTTCTGATGCAATCCAGTATACTGCTTCATAGCGCAGTTTTTTTATCTCTACTGTTTCAGGCTACTCGTTCGAGTGCGCAGCCCGATTTTACGCCACACGTCCATGAGATTAAAGTTTGTGCCTTTCCCCGGTGCTCGCTACGTTTTGAACACAGGTCAAGTCAAAGCGAGCACAACGGTCCAGTCAGAAACTATCCCAGAGGGGGTCGTTCTTACGCTTTGCGCGGCTATGAAGGGGAAGTCATACTCTGTCGACGAAAACATTACGTTGGGGTACGGAAGCAATCAGTGCAAGGCGTCTGATGTGCTTGCCGTCATCAGGAAGGAAGATGTCGCGGAGGATGCGTCCTCCATCAACACCCGGAGGTCGAAGCACCGTTGTATGCTGGTACTGGAGTCGATTGTTTCCGACAAGCACCGGGGAACCTTTTTTCAATCCCGCCTGTCGTGCTCAAGGCGAGAATCATTGGTTGTCGATTCCCACCCCCCCCCCTTCCCCCCTTTTTTTTTCCTCCGAGTCTGGTGGAGCAGTGGAGGGTGAAACTTTGTGGCTTATCGTGAGAGTACCACGGTGCAGCTGGCACCCGTTTATATTTCATAGGAGTCCAGGGTATTGGTTGTCGATCCCCCCCCCCCCCAACACCCGGTTTTGTTCCTCCCAGTCTGGTCAAGCAGTGGAGGGTGTAATTTTGTGGTTTATCGTGAGAGTACTCTTGTGCAGCTGGGCCCCGTTTTGGTTTGTTTAAAAAGGAGTCCAGGGGATTGATTGTCGATCCCCCCCCCCCCCCCACCCCGTTTTGTTCCTCCCAGTCTGGCCAAGCAGTGGAGGGTGTATTTTTGCGCTTTATCGTGATAGTACCACGGTGCAGCTGGCGCCCCGCCCCCCTTTTTTTTGTAGGAGTCCAGGGTATTAGTTGTCGTCGCCCCCCCCCCCCCCGCCCCCGTTTTTTTTCCGCCCAGTCTGGTCAGTGGAGGGTGCAAGTTTGAGATTTGTCTTGCGCATACCACGGTGCAGCTGGCCCCTGTTTTTTTTGTAGGTGTAAAGATTATTTTGTTGCCGAGCGTCAAAACAGAAGCCCATCCCCCCTCGCCCCTGGTTGTTTTCCCCGCAGTCTCCTTGAGCAGTGGCGGGTGTAATTTTGAGTTTCGTTGTGAGAGTACCCCGTTGTAGCTGGCCCCAGCTCACTACGTGTTTATTTTTTACGTGCAGGTTGATAGAGCATACTGGGTATTCGATATTGGCAAGCGAGAGTACTCCATCTCTTGGTTTGTTGTCCCATCAAACCACAGTAATATATCGGCTAATAAGCCCCTCAAGTATAATTTTTTTTCCCCTCGGGAACGTATGCATTTCAGCTTGGGACACGTGTGGGTTTCAATCAGAAGATATCGTGGCTGAATCCGATGCAGGAGCCCTCATAATCCTATTGAAGTCGTTGATTGGGTCGTCGTGGCGCGGAAGTATGTTTATTACGATCTCCAGTAACTACTATGCGTCGTCGTATCGCAAACACATCCTGTGAAACGCAGATTTTAACAGGTCCAGTGACGCCATCAGTACCCCTCGTATTCATTTTCACGTGCTTAATATACTTATGCAAGCATCCGACACCATGCTCTCCATCAAAAACCGAGTAGCACAAAACGCGGGTAAAGGGGTACTTACAGGTAAAAGCTCGGCAACCTACTGCTCTGTTGCAAACGAATAACGGAAAACAAGGAGTAGGCGGAAGGTTCTCCGGCGTCCTCTTTCTTACAAGAAACGAATATGTACCCTCGATATATCATAGTATAAAAAAACTGCTGGCGCATCCATATTGGGGGAAAGAGCACTTTCTATTCGTACGCTCGATAATCGCAGGCATTCCTATAAAAAATCAAGGAGGCAGCTTTACCGGGGTCCTTCAGCGACAAAAGGTAACATTACACACTCCACTCGTTTATGAGGCTGGGAGGAAACCGAAAGGGGCAGGGAGGGGGGGGGGGGGCGCGGCGGGGGTTGAAATCGTGCATGGTCGAAGTCGTATGACCATGGACCCGCGGAGGGAAATGGTAGGGGAGGGGGGGCTACGTTTCTGACGATGGACAAACAAAACCTCGCACTCTTATTGAAAAAAAAACGGGCCAGCTGCACCAGGGTACTCTCACGAAAAAAAAAAAACTTACACCCTCCACTGCTTCATCTGACTGAAAAGAAAAAAATGGAAGGGGGGGCTTCGTTTCGGACGATCGACAACCAATACCTTGAATTGCTATATATACAAAAAGGGGAAGGCAGCTGCACCGGCGTACTCTCACGATAAACCACAAAATTACACCCTCCACTCACTGCTTAACCAGACTGGGGAAAAAAATGGGAGGAGGGGGGGGGATCGGCAACCAATACCCTGGACTCCTCTTGAAAAAAAAGCGGGGGGGCGTCAGCTGCACCGTGGTACTATCACGATAAACCGCAAAAATACACCCTGCACTGCTTGACCAGACTGGGAGGAACAAAACGGGGTGGGGGGGGACGGGGATCGACAACCAATACCCTGGACTCCTCTTAAAGAAAAGGGGGGCGCCAGCTGCACCGTGCTACTATCCCGATAAAGCACAAAATTACACCCTCTACTGCTTGACCAGACAGGGAGGAAAAAACGAGAGGGGTGGGCTTTGTTTCCGACGATCCACGACCAATACCCTGGACTCCTCTTCAAAACAAAAAAAACGGGGGCCAGCTGCACCGTGGTACTCTCACGATAGACCACAAAATTACACCCTCCACCGCTTGACCGGACTGGGAGGAAAAAACGGCGGGGGGGGGGGGGGGGGGGCACAAAACCAATACCCTGGACTCCTATAAAAAAGAAACGGGTGCCAGCTGCACCGTGGTACTCTCACGATAAGCCACAAAATTACACCCTCCCCTGCTCCACCAGACTGGGAGGGAAAAAACGAGAGCGGGGGATGGGTTCGTTACGGACGATGGACAAATAACTCCCTGCACCCCTATTCAAACAAAAAAGAAGGGGGCAATCTACACCGTGGTACTCTCACGACAAACCCCAAACTTACACCCTCCACTGCTTCGTCAGGCAGGATTTGAAAAATAGAGAAGGGGGGGGGTTCGTTTCTGATGCTCGACGGCCAACACCCTGCACTCCTATTTAAAAATAATAAAACCGTGGCCGGCTGCACCGGGGTGCTCTCACGATAAAACACACCATTATCTACACGATAATATACAAACCAAGATAGGGGGCGGGGGGCTTTTGTTTCTGACGCTCGACAAACAATAATAACTGGGGGAGGGGGGGGGGGGTATAGGCAGCTGTCTTCGAACTCACCACCTGGAATTAGAAAAACCACGCCGTCAGATGCACGTGTCGAATCCAACAACCAACCCCCCCCCCCCCTCCGCCTCAGTATTGAAAAGGCCATGCCATCAGACGTTCATCACCACGGTTGACACTCGTCCTTTTTCTGGCCCAACGCTCACCCGTTGACGACCATCACGTCCATCTCCAATAGCTTATACTCCGGCCCACCTCCCATCCTCCACACGCCATTCCCATCCTCCTTGTACCGCACAATAGCCCCCGCCGTACAACGCTCGGATGCCGACAAACTCTCTACCTACGCATTATACAACGCGTAGTAATCTAGGCGTTCCTGAGAATATTCTCCTTCGGGCGAAACTGTCTGTTGTAGGCTAAGAGCGAAGTGGTGGCCGCTCGCGTGGGAGTTTCGCCGCTTCGCGTGGGTTTGGCGGCTGGGCCTGCCGGTTGGACCGCACTCTTGCACGCAAGCGGCAGAACCCCGCCCGTCGCCAGTAGGATTCGCCCCTTTTCTGTCTTGTAGTCTTCTTCCGACGCGACCACTTTGGTTTGCACATGTCGGCAGAAGTTTTACAGGTGGAAGAGGGCGACGATCAGGTCAGTCCGGCCTGCGAACCCTACACTGAGGGGCCTCCACAGAATGCCCCACGTTGACACGAGGATGCCGAACGACTGTTCGATCTTCACCCGCAGGTGGCTCAGGTAGAAGTTGAAGGTGTCCTGGTCCTATGGCAAGCTTTTCCCGGGGTACGGCGTGAGCAACTTGCCGCTAATTGGGTACGCCGCACACTCGGTGATGTGGTACCCGTCTGGAAGGCGCATAGTTGCCTTTGCCACAGAAGATGGGGTCCACGCCGACCAATCGTTGGCAGCCCCCGGAGCGATGATCGAGACGCTGCAGAAGCGATAGTTGGCATCGCACGTCGCATGTACGTTAAAGCCGAATCCCGTCTTGCTGCCTGAGAAGTACGATACGGTGTGGGAGGTGCTCTTTGCAGGTGGCGCTTTCATCTCGATCAACAGATCATCTGTGGCAGACACAACATGATCGAAGATTCCGTTGGTGCTCTTGGCCTGACATATGGACGAACAAGAACAGGGCCGGGGAGGCGTACTTCAGAGGGGGTCACATCAGGACGCCAGAACCAAGGTTCCTCACGAAGAAATAAGCAGGCCTGCCTTCGGAAACCATTTCTATAGAATTCAATATCTTACGTACAGCTTGCATAACCACGCCATAGACTACTGCTGCTGTGACAGGTTGCTGATATATCAATAGTACACGTACCCTCACCTCGAATCCCGCGGCAAAAAATCGGCACTTTTCGTCTGTCCGCGGAAAGACAGAACTGGCCGACTTCACGGGTGTTGTTGATCGCGTCGACGACCTTTCCCATGATGGTGAAAACCGTGGACGGTGAAATGCCAAACCTCGGTGCGATATCCAGGTAGGAACCCGCCGCCAGCATTCGCAGGCCTATCGCCAGCCGGATTTCCACCTAGATAGCTCCATGCTTCGCGCAACGCAGTCCTGGGTAAGAGCAAAAACGATAGAATGTTGGTGTCCACCTCGACCGAGCTCCAACCCATCCGGTACAGCAGCATTGCTCATCCCGTTGCTGTGCCTGCCGCAACGCACTTCTGCTTGCCGCAATGCACTACCGTTGCATTGCCTAACGCGACTACTGCTGTTGCAGTGCTACTGTATGTACGAACAGCTGTCATAACCCTGACACATAGCTCCCTCCGTAAACCACGAAAGATTCACCCACGTACTCATACACCAGGTACCTGGTGCCGGTATCACGTACTCGTAGGTAGCATGTACTCGTAGTCGTTCCATGTGCCAGGATTTTGTGGAAGATCTATCTCACAGCTGATGTTTTATTGCTTTGTATAGACTCTGTACAGGTGGTTTTTTGTTCATGAGTACACACCGCCTTGCAGCAGCACGAGTTGCCGTGCAACGTACCGGGCATACAAACTGTCATGTACAGATGGGATGGTAGATGGCAAATGCTTCAAGCGAGAGCTGAGCCTTACAATGCATCTGGGCTGCAGAGGGTACAGCCATGGGATGCGAAGACAAACTACGTACTCGTATACCAGGTACCTGGTGCCGGTATCACGTACTCGAAGGTAGCACGTACTCGTAGTCGTACCATGTGTTCTATGGCCGGTATTTTGTGGAAGATCATCTCACAGCTGATGTTTTATTACTTGCGTATGTACAGGTGGTTTTTAGATCATGAGTACATACCGCCTTGCAGCAGCACGAGTTGCCGTGCAACGTACCGGGCATACAAGCTATAATATACAGAGGGTATGGTAGATGGGAGATGCTCCAAGCGAGTGCTGAGCCTTACAACGCATCTGGGCTGCAGAGGGTACAGCCTTGGGATGCGAAGACAAACTAGGTACTCGTATACCAGGTACCAGGGTACATCACATGATACTCACTTTCAAAGCGCTCGTTCTTTTGGATAGCTGGACGAAGCTTCACGAAGCTCGCCTCAGACATTCGAACAGTCCTGCGGAAAGCTTTGCGCCGACGTAGATCCTCTCTGAACTCTGGCCATGTCATACCGTGCGGCTCGTAGATAGGCGTCCGTGTCTTGGGAGCATAGAGTGTAGCTCCTGCTGTCAGGAGCATGCCGAACACGACGAGGACACCAGCGATAGCCTTTGGTTTCTGCGCCTCGTGTTTTGAAGGTTGGGAAGGCTCATGGATCGTTGCTTCGTCCGAGTCAAGGATGAATCCTCTGGAGGCCCAGGCCGCTTCCTTCCGTCGGCCATAATGTTGGGCCACAGTGGTCAACGTTTGAGGCTACCCGATGGTCCCAGCGTTGAGCCACGGCGCTTGTGGGAGCACTGCCTTCGAAATTAGGAAATCGACGACAGGATTTCCTAATTTGTGATTGTTAACTTTTCCATATTTTTTGGGCCTGAAGAATTTCCTAAATTATGACATAACGCCTCCGTATTTTGAGACAAAATATGGAAAATTAGGAAAATTAGGAAAATTAGGAAAATTAGGAAAATTAGGACAAAAAAAGCTCTCCGATAAGAACGGCCCTTAGATGCAGAGACGGCATAGAGGGGTCAAGAGAGACGGCATAGAGGGGTCAAGCGCTTTGTTGAAGTTCTTCGCGCGGTCGTCACAGAAGGAGCTTGCTTGGTCAGACCACAGAATCGACCAGAATCTTCACATGCAGAGATATCAGAGAGGGCAGGACACAAATCCAAGAAGGGGTCAATCGCTTTGTCTTGCGCCGTCACGCACGCGGTCGTCTCAGGTTGAGCTTGCAACGTCGCTGACGAGGCTGCATTAATCACAGGGTTGGTTCCCCGCGATCATCATCGTGAATACATGCGCTCCAGCCCAGCGGTTTTTGTCGTGCTGTACCGCCGTACGGCGGTTGTAGTTCGCGATATGTTGACATCATCCGACTTCAGGTGTCCCGCAACACTGCTGCTGCTGATCTTCTCTTGGACTTCTTGTACATTGTACACTACTCGTACACGCATTGCAGTGACTACTGCACGGTGCACAAACAATGATGAGTGAGTGAGTGCGGCGCGCCACTGCTAATGGTTAGGTTCACCGTGATCCCCATCGAGTACACGTGCGCGCTCCGGCCCAGAGGTTTTGTCTTGTTATACCACCGACGGTTGTATCAAAGGTGAGTTGCAACGTTGATCCCCAACCACTACTATTATTAATATTAATAGTGTCCAATCAAACGATGTTGTTGTACACTGTGTGCATAGTCTACAGGACTACTGTATGCTTGTACAAGACAACGGCTGAGGTGCAGCACTGCCACCAAGCTTTACTAGGTATATCGCGGTCACCACCAGATGCACATGCAATGCGCCTGCAACGGTCATCTTGTGATACAGTACGGTGTTTTTTGGTAAGAAACTTGCTCGGTACGTTTCGACGTTTCGCCTGCGTTTCGTCGTTCGACCGTTTGGCACACGCTTCGACGGTTTCAAATTTCAAACATCCAAACACGGAGTTCGTTAGGGATCGGGGTCAAAAATAAGCAAGAACGAGCCGCACATTCTCTGCCATCGTGCTTGTTGCGTTGCGCTCTAGGACAGCAGGGCTGATAGGTGGTTGCGTGCAATCATGCTGCGCTCCGTCTCTCGTTCAGCCTGCCGCTCGGCTCGGCGAACGTCGTCATACGGCGAAGCGTCTTCTGTAGGCACCCTCAATTCGAGAGCAAGTAGACCAAGCCAATCCATCCAACAACTTCGATCGAAAACAACGCAGCAGGCGACCACTGGGAGGCTATTGCCTGTACAGGCACTACTGCCCTTGCGGACAGCAGCAGCGCAGCAGCTGCTCGTGGCCCGATGCATGAGCTCGGCAGCATCGAATACTAGGGTGCAAAGCCCCTGGAAGACAGGAAGGACCTCTCTGGGATGGGAGGAGGAAGGTCGGCCGGTGGCTCCCATCCTGAGCGTAAAGGAAAAGCTGCCTTCGAACCTCAAGCTTGCTGTGGAATGGCCTGCTGACGGGGAGGGGGAGGGTGAGTGGGCTTGTTTCGTGTCATGAGAGGGGTGCTTTTCTGGCTGGTTGCTGTGGTGCTGGCTCCTTGAAGTGTTTGCGTGCATGGGATGTGTTTGGAGAGAGCCTTGTTCTTGCCCACGATTCTTGCTTGTTGGGTGGGTACAGCAGCAGTATTCCAGTTAACAGATACATAGTCTATGTAATCAGAACCAGCCACTCCGCAGTAACCCAGCAGCAGCAGTAGCAGGACAACAGAGGGCATACCTGGTAGGCAGCAGTACCATGGGATGCCAGTACAGCAGTACAGGAGACCTATTAACAAGGAGAAACAGATAATCAAGCAGGCCAGACTGAGGTTGACAGGGAAATAAGAAATTCGGGAGCCGTTATACTGACTTTAGTGTTGAACGCACTCGTTCTCAAATAAGAAATCGAGTCGGAGGCAGCATTCCTGTTTCTTTTTGTGGCCTACTTCAAAGTATACTACTGCGGCATGGACTGCAGTAGCTACGTAGGCGGCAGCGACAGCAGTATCCTGCTGCTGTCGACAGCAGTAGGCTACTGTATCATGGGGCTACTCTCATACCGTATCATATAGTCTACCTGGCAATAGGTATCAGCGTATCAACCGCTTCGAAGTGCGTCGCCAGTATAAAAGCTCGCACGCCTCATTAGCACCCGCAGAAAGCAGTGATGGTGTTCCCGGTATCGGCGCGAGTACGAGCTTTGTCCAGCAGTACCGGTATACCTGGTATGTCAGTGCCAGTTAACCCAAAAGCACTAGCTTATACCAGATATTGGAGTATAAACGGCATGAAAGGAAGGTCATTTGTTGAAGTTACAGGAGTGTGCGGTACCTGGTACAGCAGCAATGACGGCACAGAGTATGCCGGTACGTACCGGCTACAGCCGTGTGATGTGACGGTACGTACTGCCAGTACCCGCAACATTTCGGCCTTGAGTACTGCTCATACTGCCGATACTCGCAGCATTTCGGCCTTCAGTTTTGCTCATACCTCCGGTACTCGCAGTGCAGTATTCAGCATTTCGGCCGTGAGAACTGGCAATACTCCGAGTTCTCGAAGTACTATTTACTTCAAATACTCGAAACATACTCGGAGTATAAAGCATACGGGGCGCATCTGTGCAACACCCTGCTACTTCTGAACTGCGTTTGCATTGTTTTTGCTGATTGCCATCACTCCTGTATTACTTGCGTTGCAGAATTCTCGGCCGAGGATCCCGATTCGGATTCGCAAGAGGACCAAGAACAAGAACTTGTCGGAGAAGAGGAGGACGCCTCCTTGTCGGCGGAAGACCTAGACGCGATCGAGTCCTTGTTGGAAACCCCCCCGTTCACGGGTACCGAAGTCCAGGTGAAAAACATGTCAGGAGATAGGCAAGCGTCAAGGGGTCAGACAGTCAAGTCAAGGCTATCTGTCAAGGTTTTTCCATAAGTCTAGACCGGTTGCCCCCTGACCCCCTGGTAGGAAAAATATTGTTTCACGCGTGGAAACCCCTGTTTTATATACTGTTTTGTGCAGCCCGGGGGCTATTTGTCGTGTCGCCGGGTTTTGGCCGTCAAGGCTGTCTGTCAAACGGTCAAAGTGCTGTCTCCTGACTTATATTTGCAGGTGACATCTTGGGCGGACGGGTCGGCGGTAGGCGTGCGGTCGCTGGAGCCGAGCGTGTTTGGCGTTCCTGTTCGGCGAGACGTGGTGCACGACGTGATTCGGTGGCAGCTGGCCAAGCGCAGGAGCGGCAACCGCAATGTGAGGGGCTACTGTTTTTTGTCATGATGTGGGCGTCATTTGTATGGAAGCACCTGCTGTTTTCGTTTCTCGCATCCCTAGAGCAACGTAAACATTTATGTTCCTGCCCCCCAATGACACCCCCCCCCCCCCCGCCCCCCCCCAACCCGACGGCGCGGTGCGTCGTCTGGAAAAATACGCGTGATCAATGGTCGTACGAAGTATATATGACTTAAGGCAAGCACCAAATGAGTACACCTCTACGGCCGCCGGTCTCACTTTTATGCATAAGCCCTTTTGGCCAAGCAGACGAAGCATGTCGGGGAGGTTAGAGGGTAAAGGCCGGAGGTCCTCCCTATAAAGGAAGAGTACCTGCCTTTTTTTTGTAGTTTTTTTTTGCTTTTCCGCAGCGACGCAAACGTTTTCGTTCCCGTTCCCCAATGTCATCTATACTCCCTCCTCCCCCGGTGTACCGAGAACGACGGTGACGACTACTCCTGGGGACAGCCGATCGGATCTTCTATTCTTGCAGAAGGTCTTCTCGCGGCCCCAAGTGCGCTCCCGGTTAACGACCCGTCTAACAAACGGGTCATTAGCCGAGAGCGCACTTGGGGGCAGCAAGAAGATGTTCTACAGGCGGTCGTTAGCCGGGAGCGCACTTGGGGACAGCAAGAAGATCTTCTGCAAGAGTAGAAAATCCGATCGGCTGTCCCGAAGAGGAATCGTCGCCGTCGTCCTCTCGTTCGCCCTCGTCGTCGCCGTGACTACCCTCTCTGCTCCCTTTCACCTCTCTGCCCACCCACCCCCCTCGGTGTCCCGCCTCTCATGCGCAAACCTTGGGCCTACCAGACAAAGCGGGTAGGGGAAATTAGCGGGTCAGGGCATAAACTCCGCCCGTAAAGGGACGAGCACCTCTCGCGTTTTTTAATCATCGCATTCCTGCCCCCTAACGTGTCTAACCCCCTCCCGAGGGTTTGTGGTCACTTGATGACGACTATGCATGTTAATGAGTGCACCCCCCCCCCCCCCCCCCCCCCCCGCCCCCCGCCCGGCCTCCCTCATCTCTGCACAATCCTCGCTCGGCCAATCAGACGAAGCGGATAGGAGAGATTAGCGGGTCAGGGCGGAAGGTCCGCCCGCAAAAGGGGGGAGGAACTGCGCGGGCCGGGCACAGCCGGCCACCACACTGGCGAGGCGGGGCTAAGGCCCACGGTCCGAGGACACGCGACTTTTCCTTCAAGCTCAACAAGAAGTTCGTCAAGCTTGGGCTTCGGGTGAGCATATGATGACGATTTTGATGTGTGTGTGGGGGGAATATGTAACGATAAGGCAGTTTTGGGCGTCGTCAGTCCTACCTTTCGGAGCTCCAACACTAAAACTAGTATATTAACTATTGAGTGTTAAGCGTTATTCGTGGCAGACTTGCGCTTCCGTCTCCTGAGGTGCCTCAGTGGCGGGACTCGTGGGGTGTAGTATATTTGACATCTTCGGTTTAGTGGCGTACGAACAGATGGGATTAATTCGTGTTTTTTTTTTGTTTTGGTGTTTTTCGGTTTTCCGCAACGCATCAACCCCTTCAAAGCCTCACCCATGGTTTCGGGGTACGACAAATGGTGTGGTAGGGGTGCACCATTTTGTTTTCTGTTTTTTCTGGGGCTCCTCAGTTGAAGAGCTCCATACCTCACCTCACCTCACCTCACCTTACCAGAAAATTGGTTTTGAGCAAGCTGAAAGCTCACCCCGATGAACCCAATACATGGCCTAGGTATACGATAAAAGCATTGTGCGAAACAAGAATGACAAATCCGACGATTTTGGGTTTCTCGAAAACGAAAAAAGCCAAGCAGTTCTACGACGTACCTCTATCGTAGCGCGCGTCGTTCTTAAAACTTTTGCACTACTAAATGGTTGTAAGGAGGAAGGAGGGGCAGAACAGGTCCCACCACAGCCATCACCAACGCCAACACCACCACCATATAATATGGACCTTTTTGTGTTCGTCGCTTGCCCAGGTGGCCCTGTCGGCGAGACTTCGCGAGGGACAACTTCAAGTGGTGGATGACCTCAAGTCCGACACTTTTAGCACCTCGGCGGTGCTCAAGACGCTCAAGGTTTGAAGATTAAATGGAACGGGGCGGGGGGCGAGGGAGTACTCATTTCAGGCATAGCCGTAGTTTTAAGACCATAGCTATTGGTAGTGGTATGACCCTCACACCCCTACAATGCCGGGACGGAGCACGTTGAGTTTTCACCGATCAGGCAGACATTGCTTGCACCAAGCGTGAAGCGACGTGAGGTGTTCGCCGAGTGGCATGAAGGGTGAGTTGCATCCTACTCATGAGCAAGTTCTGCGTGCCCAGTTTACCCTTACCTATGAATAGTATTTTATGAATAATTAGAAGTACGGTATGTGCCAGTGTATGACACACCCCCTGGGGTGCTTTTCAGCGCCGAGTTTCTCGAAAATGACGGAGGCACGAACCACGAACATGGCGCCTCTCGAAAGGTCTGGTCGAGATATTCCCGTAGACACGTCGCTCTGCGTTTTCACTCTACCGGTCGTCGAGAAGATCGGCCTTGACATTCGCCCGAGAGTGGGTTATACATTACGTGGCCGGTTGCCATGGATTACGTGTAGGGCCCGATGAAGGTGGAGGATACCATAAGGCAAGACAGATGTAGGTGATCAGGTATCGATTGTTGAAAGCAGGGAAGCAGAGTGACAGAGAGAGGGCATCATCCTCTCCCTCGTCTCATGGCCCAAATAGGCACCCAGGAGATTTTTATTATCGTAAACCCTGTTGGGGTAACACAAAGCCTACCGCAATATCTGTAGAACGTTTGCGTTTGCGCAAATAACATGTTTCAGACTTTAGACTTTGCTACAAAAACGAGTGAACTCGACAGCCCCCCTATTCGTATGTACGACCATGAAAGCGCAGTTCAATAAAAGTCCCTCTGCTGCGAAGACCCGGATACAACCCAAACTCGAATAACAATCGAACCCGAAAACATCAATCAAGTACCCTTCCGAACATCTGGATATTAAAAAATCGTATTCCCAAAATCAAGAACGAAAATATCTCAATTCCAAAGCAAATAGATAACCCCTCGCGTGTACTGTCTGCGGTAGCTTTCTGCTGGGGCATGCCTTTCTGCATGCTGCACGTTCTGTCGGTCGAGGTCAAGTTGTATAACGAGCCCAGGACGAAGAGCCTAGGAGCAGCGACAGCCCGTCCTCCGCCCAGTTGATAGACTGTCACACACGGGTATATTGCTGCTGTAGTTGTGTTCAAGTTGTGTTCAAGTTGTGTTTGTGCTTCTCTGTGGGGCCAAGCTATCCGGATGTGTTTATACCTGGCACCGGGTACTGTTTATGACTAGTGCTGGCGTAGTCTCATTTAATCTTGTTGTCTTTCTGTTTGGCCAGGCAAGGGGCCTCGACGCAAACGTGACACTCATCGTTGGAGACGACCCGCAACCGGAGTTCATGCGATCCACGAGGAACATCGTTGGCGTCAAGGTCTTGGCGGCCAGGGTAAGGATCCAGCCCCTTCACGTCCCTCTATATAGTTGCACACAGTATCCTTTTGTAGTAGACTATACTGTAGATACATGTGTTATTTTGGGTATGTACTCTTCGCCCGTCTTCATGAGTATCCTCTCGTTTTCTGCTGTTCATCGATCTATAAATTTTAACGATTGTCTGGTAGTATTTTAATAAGAGCGATCGGTGCGATCGATTGAGCGACGGCGCGATCGATTGAGCGACGGCGCGGTCGACGAAGGAGGCCTGGCGATGCTAGTCCCGCGCTCCTGCTGAGTTCAGGGGGCTAGTTGTATAGGTATGGGTAACTGGTTATTTGCTTGGCCAGACCCAAGACCCCTATCAGACTACCGAGCGACGAGGTCGAACGTCCGGGCGACGGGTCGATCGACCAAGCGACGAGGGGACGAACCGAGCGACGGCGCGATTGACCGAGCGACGGGCGACCGAACGTACACAGTGCAGGCCACCTGACAGGGCCACAAGAAAAGGCTGGCTGAGCTTATGGGATTTACGAAATCCGGTAACCGTTAAACTGAAGTTAGTACAGAAGGCACCCCCTACTAAGTACGGAACCCAGCCTGAGACAGTATGTATGTTTCTCAGTACGTGTCTTGTAGTATACCTTCGCGATGTTTTGCGCGCATGCAACAGCGCAACGCCTATCTGGATCCCCGCCAACTTGTGCCCCGGGGCCGCAAAGTGGAATGACTGGCTCATTGTATTCAGCTTCTGCATCCGTTCGTAAACGTGAAATATTAGTTCAGATCCGTCTTCTTCGCCCCATTGCTGCGCCTGCGTGTATGTTGTGTATTTTGTTGTGAACAGGGGGCCAACGTGTACGACATCATCAAGCGACCTTGCTTGGTTTTGACGGAGGATGCGGTATCTCACTTGGAAGGAAAACTCTCTGATGCCAATTAGCCCGCAATAGTGACTACGTATTTTCCCTAGCGTCGACAAAATAGGCAACTCTCTTTGACGATAATTAGGCGTTATTCGCCAGACGGCTTCCCGACTAACTTGCGGACTAGCGATTAGTTTTAGAGGTGAAAGCCTACTTACAGCAACCCTGCAGGTTAGGCCAGGAGCGTGTACGCCTTTGCCCATCTGCAACGAGATGGTTGGTATGATGGTCCACAGCGACTCGTCACTACCTCTCCATTCCTAGAAATTTCCCATGGCGGTCGATGTTAGGGCTAGAGTTCTTGTTGGGGCTTATAGAGAAGTACATCTCGAATCGTTTTGTCGAATGTGGGTGGACGAAGCTGGGCGTCTGTTCAACCCTCGATACGGCGGTAACAACAACGGTAATATTCCTGCTTCGCGTAGTGCTGGTAAAGGATAGAGACCGTCCATAGCTGTAACTGTGGCATCGCGTTGCCCTACCAAGTTGGGCTGTCACCGCTGCTGTGCTCGGGGGAGGCGAGAACGGAAGCTTACGATGGTGCGCGTGGTGCTTCCGTCGCCACGGCCGCTGGAGATCGCGGAGCTTGCGCTGGGCAGGCTATTGTCACTATTAATACAGACGACACATGCCTACGTGTGGAAGTGTGAGGAGAGCTTGATCATTTTGTGTCCATCCGCCGGAGGATGAAAGCGAAGCAATAAACAGAAATGGGATTGAAGCGGGCCCCTGATAGGGCGACATCGAGAGTCGCATGGAGCTGACCTTTTCCCGGTGCATGGCGAATGGAAACGACAACTCGAGAAAGGTCACCGTTTGTCTGATGATTTACATGTCGTACAAATCTACTTTCTTTCACGCACGGTGACCTCATATAGTCTAGTCTATGTGTACCATAATTTTCACGGTAACTAGGTGCGTGCTGTAACTCCGTTTATGACAGCCCTGAAAAATGTGTGCATTACCTTCGAGTTGCCCCTTACCAAGCATGAAGCCTCTTGCTATTAATAGGTATCAACCCTTGTGGGACCCAGGAGAGATGGCGACGTACAAGACGATAAGTTCATGTTGATAGATCTCTAAAGGTGTACGCGTAGCTGGCGCGGGAAGGCGTGATGATGACTCCAGACGGTGACACAGAACTCTTCTATTATCCAGCCGTCGAGCCTGACGCGGTCTCATATGGAGCAAAACTACGAGTGACAGCTCATGGCAAATCATGCCGGGAAACATCCGGCCAGTCCCCTTACACCTTATACATGAATCCCTTGCCAACATACGGAACTCCATGATATAAGATGGATCATAACCGTCATGTTCATGAGGACAATCAACATCCCTAGTCAGACCATACACCTCTTCAGCATATGACGCTCGCAGGGCTGCCTCAGCGAGTCCGACCTCTCTCTCCCGATTCTGCAACGCTATCTGGATCTTGAGTAGTTTTTTTTCCTCTTTTATATACTCCACACTAATGCCAGAATCCCAAACGCAAACAACCGCAGAAACTCGATTTAATAGTGCTCTGCACACTGCACGGCGAAAAGCATCCCCCCTCCTCCGTGCACGACGAAATGTGTAGCACACGTAGCGGCGGGATCTTGCACTGTGCCCAAAAAACTCAAACTCGAATAATACCTGGTTACCAAATATCTCCCCCCCAAAATAAGCTACCGCAAAACGAGGGGGCGAACGTAAACGCAAATGTAGTGCGGAAAATGGACGAAAGAGTGGTTTTGTTCGAGGATGAGAGCGAGAGATGAAAGAGAGATGAGAGAGAGAGAAGAGAGAAGGAGAGAAGAGAGAGAGAAGGAGGGTAAGAATATTTCGCCCCAGCAGCAACTGCGAGGTCCCAGCAAAGCCAAACATGATCCGAAGCTGGTAGATCTGCATGGCGCTGGTGGCGACGGCGCTGGAGAGAAGCAGTTGTTGCAGAGACAGCAGCTGCCCCAGTCGCCCCATCTGCAGGAAGAGCAGTCGTCAGAGGATTGCTACGCATGCAACGAAGAAGAATTGCCACGGACACAGCCGCCATTACCGCCGCCACCGCCGCCACCGCCGCCGCCGCTACAGTCGTCATCACAGCCGCCGTCACGGTCACCGCCGCTGTCATCGCCACCGTTGCCGCCGTTGCCGTCGCCGCTGCCACCGCCGCCTCTGGAACCGCTGTTACCACTGTACCTGCAAGCCCGCAGTACAGCCAGGCCTGTGTGAATCTGTGGCTATTTTAGGTTGTACAGGAGAAGAGGAAAGGAGAGATGGGATTACTTGGCCGGCAGGTGCCGGGAGAGAGGTTGAGGAGATTTTGAGTGAGATGAAACACGCGTTTGAATTCTGGAACAACTTTGAGAGGGCGGTGGTGGGCACTGGTGGAAGGGTGTGCACCATCGATTGGGGGTCGGAGCATGGACGCGGGAAGGCGTGATGATGACTCCAGACGGTGACACAGAACTCTTATATTATCCAGCCGTCGAGCCTGACTCGGTCTCATATGGAGCAAAACTACGAGTGACAGCTCATGGCAAATCATGCCGGGAAACATCCGGCCAAACAGTCCCCTTACACCTCATACATGAACCCCTTACCAACATACGGAACTCCATGATATAAGATGGATCATAACCGTCATGTTCATGAGGACAATCAACAGTTCAGCAGCATTTGAAGGCCAATAGTGAATCTTCCTAAAGGAGCTCTATCAAGTTGTGTAATTAAATACGGCTTGCGGTCTTATCAGCCTTCTGTGAAGGGCGGGCAGCAGGACATGTGTCACCGTGCTGCGCGCGCGTCGCACACCCGCCCCTACCCCAGCAGCCTGCAGATACTATTAATACAATGATAGGGGTGCACCAATTTGCTTCTAAGGCGCCTCACGTGAGGAGCGACAAATACCTCTCACCTATTAAACACTGATTTTTGATAAAAAGGAAAGTGGAAGACCCAATGAAAATGACAATTTTCGATGGCCTAGGTATGCGAAAAATTTCACTTCTAAAACGAGAACGAAATTCAGACGGTTTGGGGTTATGGAGCCCCGTTCTTCAGAAAAAAAATGGCACCAACCTTCCATATACTATAAAAATTAAAATACACTCCAGCTGTGAGATCGAAGATTTCGTCGAAACTCATCTTTGCAAGCTGTGTGTGATACTCCGATCGCGCGCATTACGAGTTGTGTGTCCTCATTAAGGATATAGGTCGGCGACTCCCCTTACAACTACAGTGTAGCTATCAGGGTCAACAGTATGATTTTAGTCAGTCTGTGCGCGGAAACTATAAAACCCGTTTCTGAGGGGGACAAAATCTGACAGCTGTGAAGGGAAAGGGGGCCTGGTTTTGATCATAAGCGAGCGGGTTTGGAG